>JAFISD010000239.1:0-44435 GCA_022560085.1 Helminthosporium solani | reverse complement strand
TTTATATATAGATATTATCTAGTATTTCTTTCCTATATATATTTAGTCTTTTATTATATTTAATTAAGGATACCTTCTTCTTTATTTAGCTTAGCTTAGTAGCCTATTCTTTATAGGTTTTATTAAAAGGTATTTTGATTATATCTACTAGAATATAGAATTTATTTAAAATTACATTCTTTAGCTATTATACTATACTATTTTATGTTAGCTATCTGTTAACTAGACTAAACCTAGATCCCTTTAGACTATATTGCTATTCTTAGTAGTTGTTATCCTTGAAGATTTTATATGTATATCTATTCTTGTGGATGTTTATAATATTACTATATTTATAGATTTAATATTCTATACTACTATAGCTATGGTAACTTATAGGCTATCTATTACTAGAGCTTAGGTATCTAATAGTTTTAGATACGTTAGTTGTTTTTAATAGATAAACCTAGGTTCTATCCTTGTAGTCTTTACTCTATAGAGGTAAGGGTTAGTTTAGGTTTCTATAGCTTTCCTTTCTATTACTCTATTAGACTATATTACTAATAAAGTATATGAAGTTTTTTAGAGATTAGATTAGCAACCTTACTAGCTCTAATTATACTAACATTAGCACTATATTTATTAATAGGGATAATTTCTAGAATTAGTTTACTAGGTCTTCTACCTATAGATTAACTTTATTATCCTTCTTATCCTTCTAGTTAGCCTAGGTAGCAGGTGGTAATAGCTACTCTAGTTTAGAAATTATTTCTTCTCTAACTATTTCCTTTAGTTTCTATATATTAGTGTTATTCTCCCTAGCCTAGTGCTATTTTATCTATCTTATATGTATTAATAGTGTCCCTCTTTAGTCTATTCTCTATTAGTATATAGAATATAACTATATTTTTATCTTCTTAACTTAGACTTTAGAAAAATAGCTATCCTTTCTCTAATTCTATAACTTGCCCTACTATAACACTATTAGCTAAATATACTAATATATTTATATAGTATTTAGTAATTAGTATTAGGTTTTTTATATACTCCTCTATGTAGGCTTTAATATATATATATGTACTTATTTATCTTACGTTATTATATTCCTCCTAGTAGTCCTTTATTTCTTCTTAGAGTTCTATCTATTTCTTGTTAATATACTATAGGAATCGCTAGATTATCTTTATTATCTTTATATTATACTAATATATAATAGTGCTTAGCTTCTCCTTATCTCTCTACCTAGTATTCTATCTTATCTAGTTATACCTATCTAGCTATTCTAAGACGTTATAACTATTAAATTCTTCTAGTAGTATTTATAGGGGTTTAGGATAAAAGAGAGCCTTTATTTTCTTATTCTCCTTACTTAAGGCTTCTATAGTTGTAGTAGTTCCTATTATTTAATTAGCTAAAGAGGATTAAGTATACTTACTATATAATACTAGGAAGCTTTCTATCTTAAAAGGGTATTTTAGCAATAGAGCATATCTTAATATTATTCTTTAGTAGTTACTTAAAGGAAGTATTTCTAGTCTAATAGTCTTCTATCTATATAGTTTTCCCCTTATCTTATACTATATTCCTAATTATCTTGTTATTATTTTCTAGGTCTTACTATGCGTGTTTTCCTGTTAGTAAATATAGGGGGTTAGTCTAGATACTTATCTTATTTATTAATATTCTAGAGTTATCCTTATTCTAATTATAGAGTAGTCTTTGTTATTATTTTCTATAGTATTATTTCTAAGGTATCTCTATATATTATACCCTATAATTATTATATTACTACTTTATTAGATATACTATATGTATTACCTTTGTAGTTATTGCTTAGTAATTTTAGCTATACATGTAATTACCAAGCTAATATTTTTCTTATTATTAGCCTTTTAAGTTTAGGCCTATTGCTGTTTGAATTGTATAGCTATAGGTTTTATTTTGCTGTCTTAGTCTTATTTTAGGTTCCTATAACCTTCTATATATAATATCTCTTCCTAGTTACCTATATACTAATATATTAAAGAGATAAACCTAGGTATAACCTCTATTTTAAGCTAGTATTATATATACTTTAACTTAATAACCTCTAGTTTTTATTATTTAAGTTATAAGATATAGTAGTATTAGAAGGATAGCATTGTGTTATAGGAGTAAGAGGGCAGCCTACTAGATATAGGATATCTAGTAGGAAGAAGGGTGTCCTAGTTTAGCAAGTAGGAATAGATAATTCAACTTATAAGTATTAATCTATCTATAGATCTAACTTAGTAATAAAAGTAATAACTAATATATTAATAAATTAATAATATTCTACCTACTCTTATTAAAAGAGACAGGCCTATTTATCTCTATAGGTAGAGTGTATTAGGTGAAATTATCCATGTGCTAATTACACTAGCATAATATATATATATATATATATATATCTAGTTAATATAATATAAAAGCTATTTAACTATTTTTAGCCTTATAAATACAAGCTTCTAATATAATTATATCTCTAAAGGAGTAGTAGATAATTAGTATTACTATAAGAAGCCTATTTAGAACTATCTTAAGTTATAGAGTAAGGAGGTCTAGTTATATAGGATAATATAGTCTTATTTAGAATAGTCTTTACTAAATATATAGTCCTAATAGCTCTATCTATTCCCTATCTAAATATAATAAATATAGGCGTTAGTCTACTAAGAGGAGGGGTAGTGTAATAATCTAGGATTATTATAGATACTACTAAGAGATTTCTTTTAGACCTAGACTAAAAGCTATCTAAAAAGATTCTAACTATAGATATATAAGGTAGACTCTCTCTTTTAATAGTTTAGTAGTTTTCTATTATCCTTTTATACTAGGCCTTTAGGTAGTAATTAATCCTTAGTCTATATTTTTACTATGTACTCCTATATACCTCTAAGTTAATTTCTACCCTATTTAGAACCTTTGCTAGCCTATGCTGTTATAGTATTATTATAGTAATATACTAAGATACCTATAGTCCTTAGTATATAGCTAAGGCCTCTTAGAGGATAGAGGAACTAATTCCTCTAAGGCCTATAGAAAGCTAACTAATTAGATTCCTTTAATAGCTAGGATTATATAATATAGAGAATATACGCTAATATACTAACCTATAACTAGCCTATATAAATAAATAAATTTATTATATAGAAAAGCTTTTCTCTTTATATAATATCTTTATTAATTTATCTAATTAGTACTAAGATATTACTTAAAGCTTCTCTATAAGCTCTTGAACTCGCTCTTGTATCATCTCATAACACTTGGTAGATTACCAAGGACCACCTCACCTATGCGCAACAATTATTAAAAGCCTATAAACCAAAAGTAAAGTAATACTTTAGAAACCTACTAGCTATAATAAGATATTTAACTTATTTAAAATAAGCCTCTTATATCAAATCGAACCTGCAAAATACCTATTCATCTCTAGGAGAATATCCAATCTCTCCAATGTGTTTTCTTCTGCCGTCCCTCTACCCTTGCCATATCCTCTCTTCCCTGTGAGTTGTCTACAGACACTCAAGAAAACCTTAATCTTGCCCCTCAACCCTACGTACATTCCCTTCACACTTTGCTCGACCTTTGTCTCTGTTTGTTTCTTTGCAAATAAAAGTATGAGTTCAAAGATTTCTTCCACAAGCGCCATGATTTTCCGTTGACGATTGCGGAGAAGGAGTGAGAAAAGAATGCTGTCGAGACATTTCTCATGCGCATCGCGAAGCGAGCCTAGTCCCCCGGTGACGCGTGTACCTAGTTCGTTGGCCGCATCCTCGGCTGAAAGGCGACGCTCAAGAGTATCGACATACCTGTGAAAGGTGTCCCAATGCGAGGCGATGCCAGTCTGGAAAATGTAGGTTGAGAGGGCGGTGACGAAGTGGTGGGCTTCCATTCTGAACGATCGCGATTCGACATCGGGATATTCACGAGGGAGGCGGGCAACCACAAAGAGTATACGTAGGAGTCGTAATAGAAACTTGAAAATGTGATCGTACTTATCAAGAGCAGAAGACGTGATGACGAGGTTCAGCGGACTCGGCGGTACGTACTGTATGCGTAGGAAGTCGATGGCATATAGTGCATAAGGATCCATAACCTTTTCCATCTCATGTTCGGAGAGCTGTCGTACGGCAAAATTGAGCTGTCCTGGTAGCTCATCATTTTCTTGCCGCTGCTTTGGCTTGACACCATGCTCTTGTGTTGAGTAGAAGAGTGCAGAAGAGTAGTAACTCTCGCTCAGGACACCCATGAGTGCTAATCGAAGCTCCGAGCTTGCAGGTGGCCAGCTTTCACGAGAACCCAATTGAAGACCCATATGTACTCCACTCCGCATCCTGCCTTTGTGACGCTCAGCACTCTCGCGATCTGGATCAAAGAGCGCCGATGCCAGTCGCGATGAAAACACACCGTCGCCAAGTAGTTGATATTGTCGTTGTAGAGCGAGATGCAGAGAAAGTTGGTGAGAGCGGAAGAAAAGACGCAACGTGGTAGCGTTCACTAGCTTTGCTTGAGCGGCGAGTAGAGGACGGAACGATAAGGTTGGCGTGGCTGATAGAGGAGGCGAGAAAGTGATGGATGTGATAGGAGCTGCCGTCGACGAGTTTGCTAGCATCTGTTCGGTGAGAAGCTGCAGCTCATTGGGCGGAGCATCAAGTATTTCCTTGGGCGGCGCATCGAATAACACGGCAGACTCATCTAAGTAGTGCTGGAAGTCTTTCTCATCAATTGCTTCTGGGGCTGAAGAAGCTGCCAATTGCTCGGGGCACCGACCCTTAGGAAGACCCAGGATGGCAGCTCGCAGTAGCTCCTCGTACGCTTTTGCCTTTGCAGATAAACTTTCAATTTCTTGCCAGCCAAACTCCCATTGAAGGCCTGGAGGTTCAACAGAGTATTTATCCATACATGCCATCGGATGCTTCGGATGATGTAGCTTCAAGAAGCGTAGGCTGTTCCCAGTCTCGAAGATGGTGTTGCCGTCTTCTGCAGAGATGTAGCTCGGCATCATCTCAGGGCGATATACGTATTCCGGCGTCGCGTTTCCAGAGTTGTCATCAATGGCTACAAAGGCGCCGCGCTCTAAAAAAGGCACGGTCTGCTGCTCTTGCTGTATACCGACCCATTCGCCTATAAGACAGAGAGTGGGCGCCGATATGCGACGGAGAATTTCGCAAGATAACTGGCGGATATAGTCGTCACCCTCTTCCATTTCTAGTACGTGATGGTGTATGATCGACGATAGATGTTCATTGGAGTCAGCGTGCTTGACCGCATCGACCATGCGAGCAACATGGTCGAGGATCTTGCGTGGGTTTTCAAAGAGGCGTTGAAGCTGGAGCAGTGATTTGATCTGCCCCGAGTGTCGCCCCAGATGATTTTCGAAACTGGACATGATAGTCGATACAGAGGTTGCCAAAGCCACCCGCGCAGGTATAGATGTGGCTGATGCAAATGTGCGTTCCGTGAACGAGCGTAGATATACGAAAGTGTTCCCCGTATGGATGAACTGAGTCACAACGCTCTGGGCAACGCAAAGACCGAGGCCTGAAGGCCTTGCATGGGCAATAGCAGGCTCGAAGGATGGCAGGTGTGGGTTGAAGGAGAACAGGATGGACGAGCGGCCAAGGCCAAGATTCCACAAAGACTCCAAGAATATATGGCCCTTCAACATGTTCCCAGCAGGAATTCTC
This sequence comes from Helminthosporium solani, assembly GCA_022560085.1. Lineage (NCBI taxonomy): Eukaryota > Fungi > Ascomycota > Dothideomycetes > Pleosporales > Massarinaceae > Helminthosporium > Helminthosporium solani. Next base: position 38,748 of record JAFISD010000239.1, on the reverse strand, counting down.
CCGTCATCTTTGGTCAGGGCAGCATCGAACAGGCGCGGACCCGACTCGGTGATGTATGGCGTCTGACGCTGGGGCTCCTCCAGGTTGGTGGCTTCAAACTTCTCCCATGTGAAAAAGTCGATGTGCTGATTTGCAGGGCCCAGTTCAGATACGACCTGCCATACATCTTCGTCCTCGTCCTCGTCCTCGTCCTCCTCGTCCTCGTCCTCCTCGTCCTCGTCCTCCTCCTCCAGTTGGGCGGGCGGGGTAAGGAGTGAGACGGACGAATGGTCAAAGGTGTGGAGATCCGGGAGGGGCCCAAATTCAAACGCGTCGACATCTGGAAGGCGAAGTTCTTTTTCCAGCGATTCCTTGGGCGCATACGGGTGGCCGAGCCTGATGGAGGGAACTGGACGCGGTCAGATGGTTTACGACGCGTGGACGAGGAGGGAGACGCGCCATCTAGCTGAGGCGGCGCGAATAACGACGCATCTTCCAGGAACGACGACGAATCTTTCCAGAAGAACGATGGCTCCCACAGGCGGTCGCTGCTAAAGGCATCGTGCGCATGCATTGTAGATTGACTACCAAGTACTTCGTATTTATTGGGCTCGACTACAAGTGAAGCGCCTCACGTGCACCTGTAGACAGATACCTTTCATTGAGGGTTTGGAGGGCACGATTCAGCCACAGTTCAGCCTCATCTGATCGTATTTCCGTGTTCCGTGTTCCTTGTTCCTCCCATCAACGTCCACCTGGGGGCTTTTCCTGCAATAAACACAATAAACACAATAGCAGAATGCCGCCGCGGAAAAAGGCCAAAGCCAGCGCGGCATCTACGCCCCTCCAGGACACGCAGCCCAAGACGCCGCAGGACACATCATTAACAGGCACCCAAGACCATGAGCTCCTCCACGATCCCTGGGCCGACGACCAGGAGACACAGCTATTCAAGAGCATGATGAAATGGAAGCCCACCGGCATACACAAGCACTTCCGCATGATTTCCATCCACGCCGACATGCGCTCGCATGGCTTTGCGGCCGACGATGCACCGCACACGCGCATTCCCGGCATCTGGCGCAAGCTCAATACCCTCTACGACCTGCGCGCCCTGGACGAGCGCGAGAACGCCTACGCGTTCAGCGAAGAAGCCGACCCGCTCGACGCCAACGAGACAGCCCACATGCCCGCATTTGAGCTCCCAGAAGACGAGTACGGCGAGATGATGTGGCAGCGGCGCTTCCACGTCCCCGAATCTGCTGCCGGGTCGTCTCCCCCCCTCCTACCGGTCGAAGACGACAAAGCACTGTTTGTGCCGCATGTGGGGCTTCTCAAGGACAAGCCGGATGGCCCACTATCACACAAGGCTGAGAGCGTGGCCGAGGCGACTCCCACGCCCAAGAGGCCAAAAACAACACGGGCAAGCAGAGCTGCAGCGACGTCGAAAGGGGCCAAGACGGCAAAGACACAGAGCACTGCGAAGAACAGCAAGACCCAGCCTGCTATATCAGACTCGGAAGACGACGAAGATGAAGAGGACGACGAGAATGAATCCAGCGCCGAGTCCCAAGAAGACACGGCTCCAAGTACGCGGCGGACGAACCGAAGCACGGGGAGGACGCGACCGGCGCCCAAACGGACACGGAAGAGATGATGCGAAGAAGCTGCCCAAGGTGTGATTTGATAACCCGCTCATGACCTTCTTACCAAGAAAACCTTTCAAAGGTGCCGTGAGCGTGCGAGGTTGTGCCCTTACTACTAGGTTAGGTACTTAGGTACTTACCTACTTAGGTAGGCAGGGCCATTTGTTTGTGTAGCCGGTCGGTAGCTCTTTCCGTTGTCAAACCGTGCCTTCCCACTGTCAAACCGCGCATTCCCGTTGTCAAACCGCACCTTCCCAATCACATGGACAAACAGCAACGCCGCCGCCGCCTGCGCTCCTGCCGCGTCCAACGCTGAGATTAGGTAAACATGGATTGATGAGTCCCCGCGCTCTGCTCCGCCTTCTGATCCAACCCATCAAGCTCTTCTCTTCTCTCCTTCTTCACTCTTCTACCTACGTCCTGTCTCCTGTCTGGCACAAACCTACCCACAGGCCTTGTGGACTGCAAGCAAATCTCTAGTGTTACTACTACCCGCGGCTCGCATCCCATCATGAAGTTGCTCTCCGTCGTCCTCGCCATCCTGGCTGGCACCACCTTTGCCGCTCCAACCATGGTCCTCGACGTCTTCGACACGGCGTTGGACAGTATGATTGTCCATCGCGACAGCACCGATGTGTGCAGCGAATGCAAAGAACACCTGGACATCTGCATGAAGGCAAGTCTCATCTCGAGCAGCTGCAATGACCACGACTGACAATCGTTCCCAGTATGGCCATGGCATGGCGCCTGGCATTCCGCACTGCGCTGATATCTGCAACGCCTACATCTGCCGTAAGTGGTCTCAGGTAAGTCAGCCGCCCTGTCAGCTCAGAGATGGCGACACACTGACGTGGCTCAGTGCAAGGGAAAATGCGAGGGCTTCAGCAACTGCCAATCGAATTGGTCCTAAACGTCCACTTCCAAAACGCCGTAGTCATGGCTAATTTGTTCACCAACATAGCGCTGAAGGCCTAGGGTCTTCAACGCCGGCGGTTCTACTTTTTTCCAGGCCGACTGCAATATCAATGATTGTGTAGATACCTTTCTAGGCTTGTCTACAACATCCCTGTTGAAGACATGGATAGCAAAGGCCCTTTCAACCCAAGCATGAGGAAATGAATCAAGCCATCTTAATCGGCCTATTCTATTCGCATAACTAACTTTTCTGTGCTGCCCATTCACCCGAGTTCACTCGCTTGCACACTTGCTTCAGGGTCTCACCGGCCCACTCAAAGTCTCCCATCTCTAGATATACCTGTCCACTCAGCCTGATCCACCACTCGCCATTATAGAACATAGTCGCCATGAATGTCGAGTATTCGTCGTTCAAGGTCTTGTTGATCCAATCCCTGACCTTGATACCAACAAGCTCCTGATCGATGCCTGCCTTAGCACCTATGTTCTGGAGCTCTTCCGTGTTTAGAGGAAGCAGCACGTTGGCCATGCAGCATCTAGTCAGTGTCTTGTTCTCGTTGTCTAGAATCTTCGTTCCCAATAACTTAGCTACACGTTTCGTACCCACACGACTTAACGTCTGGACATAATCTCGAATAATCTGTTCACCACCAAGTCGTTCGCGCCACTTGATAGCTTCAGGGACACACAGATACGGTGCGCTGTCTATGGTCCCCACAAACTCAAAATTAAGTTCAAAGTCAGACTTGGGCTGGTTGGAAGGAGGCAGTGGATTGAAAAGCTTGAATCCTCTGGTAGGCGCTGGTATAAACCCGTGGGAGGTGGGAAGCGTTGAGCGGATCAGGTGCTGGTTGCGGCGTGGGACGTGGAACTAAATGCGCCATTTCAGTAAGGTCTCTTCCAGCTGATGATGATGATGATGCTTTCCCATAGAATGGTGCCGTCCAAGTTCGCGAGACAAGACAGCTGGATGACGTAGAATCAGAACTTACAATAGCACAACCACGTGGGACGTGAAGCCACCTGTAAGGGCCCAGGGTCAACCAACGATACTTGGGCGCACTCATGTCTGGATTGAGGTACAGATTCCGAGTTCCGAGTTGCAACTTACTTGTGACAATTGCTGACGAAGAAATCCGAGTTCAGCGCACTGAGATCTAACTCCACATGGCCAACTCCATGGGCGCCATCAATACAACTCAGTACTCCTAAATCCCTACACGCCTTGGTCAAGCGCTCAAACGGCATCCTGACACCCGGCATACTGACCACGGTATCAAATACTGCTATTTTGACTTTTCCTCCCGCAGCCTCGACTTGTTTAACTTTTGCATGGAAGGCTTCGATAAGCCAGTCATCTTCTACTGGGAGCGTGTATTCTACTTTCACGGCTGAAGCGGGCGTTGTCTCGGTAACGTAGGCGACAGTCTTCTCGCAAGCGCCATAGATGACGGAAAAGTACAGTATGTGATCGCCTGGTTCATAGGTGATGGAGCGGAGGACAATGTTGATGCCTGTTGTGGCATTGGGAACGAAGACTAGTTCTTCGGTGGGGGCATTGAGCAGCTACACAAACGCGTGAGTCGACTGGGTGATAGGGGAGGGGGGAGAGAGGGAGAAGCACTTTCGACATCGCTTCTCGGGACTCATCGAGGAGGTTGGGGTAGGTGTAACGGATGAATTCATCGGGACGTGATTCGGCTTGGTCCTGAAAGGATCGTAGGGCGTTGCGGACAGCCAGTGGGTAAGTGCCGAAGGAGCCTTGTGAAGTTAGTGGAAATGCATTTATTCATGCGTGTTGACTGAGCTGCAGTCGTTTGTTTTAATGTAAAATTCAAGGAGAATGACCCAGACGGTGGTGGGGTTTGGAGTCAAGATGAAAGGGTTTGTAAGAGGTCTTGAGCACTACACCGATACTTTCATGGCCCCAATTGACAGATGTAGAAGCAATCTCACCATGATTCAAGCTCCTCCAATTCCTATCCAACAGGAATTCCTTCCTCAACTCTTCTCCATACCTCACCCCGTCCTTCGTCTTGACGTCCAAAGCTTTCAGTTCGGCTGATGTCATGACTGGTAGAAACGCTTCGTCGCCTCGTCTTTTTGTTCTACCTCAAATTTGATAGTGAGAAAACAACGACGCTGCTAATACAAAGACCAGACATAAATAGACTTTCAAGGGAGGACCAAGCAAACCGGTGAGTCAACTTCTAAGCGCTATCGGCATATGTACAGCACCGTGCACCATGTAATAAACACGCCCTTCCACTCTCTGCGCCAATCACGTCATTTCAACGTACCGCACTAGTGCGAGGGATCAGAACCTCACGAAGGATCGTTCGAAAAATGCACACGGGATGGTGATGCTGTTTAAAAATGTGCTTCGCATGTTGTTTTTGTCTACGAGGTATGAAGTACGTGGAGATGGCGCGCCGGAGCTTTATTCTTAAACATCACGAAACCCCGAAGACTCCGATCGACTTTCCGCTGCTGATGCTTGAGATTACTTTTGGAGCGAGACGGATGCAATGCATAGAAATGATCAGACGAATGTGGTGCTGTTGTTTATTTTGAATTGTTTTGCTTGGTATAATATCTGAAAAGATTTCCTTTCCATCTACCCTCTCTCTCTTTCTCTCATACCAAACAGATTCGGTCTAAAGTGAAATAAACAAAATCTCCATCGCCAGGATGCGACCGACGTCACAACAACACAGGTAAAGGAGAATCAAGCTCCCAACTGCCTATTATTATGTACAACATATTTGAGTAGAACGGAAATGGGGAAGTTGAGGGAAAGAACTAACATCGAGTATCGTATCACATGCGAAAAGTAGGGGAAAACACCAGAGAGGGGGAGGAGGAGGGGAATCATCTCATGGCTTTGTTCTCGCTCGAATACCATCAAATCCGTCATCTCAAATCGTGCGCATACCTCTTGCCATCTCGTTTTTGACGCGTCTCCTGTACTGATCACGGAACTGTATCCGGCCAAAGGTGCCCAGGCCAACTACGAGGGTAAAAGCAACCATCCATACACCGGTGATGATGACACCTTGTGGGCCAACTTCGCCGATACCTGTTCCGGGGAGCTTGAAGGGCGCGACGGAAGCGACCGCTGCAGAGGCCGATGCTTGGGCTTGGGCATCGATGGTGCTGGAAGCGGCTTGTTTTGCAAAGACACCGTTGACGAAGGAGGCCTCCTGCGAGGAGAGCGTGGTTGTTTCGTCCTGTCCAGCGGCGTTCTTTGCCGTGAGTTCAATTCGGGGGATGAGGAGCGGCTGGAGGGTTGCTCTGAACGATTGTTAGCGGTTGTGATTCGGAGGAGTTTCCGTGATACGTACTGTGTCATTGCGCTACCCATCAGGTTGGCGTTGATCTTTCCAACATACATGAGCACCTTCAGTTCAGTGGGCGCGTTCGCGGCCTGTCTTTCAACGAGAAATCCCTCAACATCCCTCTCTTTGACTGGCGGGTAGCCAACATCGCGTCTTGCAAAGGTGCCATTCATGTTCTGCACGGTGGCGCCCAAGTATGACAGCGCCATGCTTACATCTGCGGCCTTGACACCAGTCCACGGGGCGATGGGCGAAGAAATGTTGTACATGCGCAGTTCAGCTTGGAAGATGCCGGTTTGGTTGTCGAGGAACGGAAGGTTGTAGCACACCGCAATACCGCTAGGGTTCGATGCTTGGCCTTTGAGGGCCGTGAGGGCCGACGTGCACGCCGCCTTGGTCTGCTCCTCCCATTTTGCTAGATCTGCCTTTGCTGCGTCGCCAGAAGCTGGAGATGTCGAGACTTTGGGCGCGGCAGCGGCACCATTGGCGTCTTGTCGTTGGGTGAGTGTGGCCATGATGTCTCCGGTGTCCCGTTGTAGTCCATGGTCGAAATCATCGCTGCGTCGGAAGAGGGGGGCGTGAGGGCTTGCCTTGGCAGATGTGAAGCCAGCGAGGAGGAGACCGCCCACCAGGGCGTTGTTGAAGAGCATGGCCAAGAAGAAAAGAGACGATATTAGATAGAAGCTGCTGTATTAAAAAGGGGTGACTGTGTTGAAGGTGGAATGCCGGGCTGGCCAGCAGCAATGCTAAACAAAAGAAGGTGGCAAAGAGAAGAAGAGATAGAAAGCCGGGGAGGCACAAGGGGAACAAGGAAAGAAAGCGGGCGGAAGTGTCAACGGACCAGCCAGGAAATCATTAGGTTCGGTGTGTGCAGGTGGCCGGGGGGGAAGAGAGATTAAGAAAATTCAAGTGACGCAGGTGACGAGGCCTGAGCTGATGGTTCCGCTGTGAAGGAAGCATACGATGGCGTGAGGAGCAGGGCAAGTCAGGCTCAATGAGCAACAGCTGGCCGAACTGGATCTTCCATGGCAGTGTTGAGACGGACACGAGACTTGACGGCAGGACAAGGTTATGCAGATGGCACCGACAGGGAAGTGATTTAAGCTTGAAATGATAGATCGGTGCCTGAGTGGGTAGCGCCGAGGGCAAAGCCAACCAAGCTTTGTGGTAAGCATGAAAGTGATAGACCCCTTGAGACAATTGGTGTTGAAGTAGGGAGACTGGGCGCACAGACGGGACATGAGGCGCTTCAAAATATCCGAATGGAGCCGAGTAGGCCAATAAGTGGTCTGGATTGCAAGATTTGCATGTTCAGCCCCAGTATCATGCTGAAACGGGGCTCGAAGCCACAGAGCCTCCTTGCCACGCTTAGCCGCATCTATCTAGATGGACCGTCTACTATTATATACCTCGTCAGACGGACCTGTTTAGTCATGCCTTGTGTATGGCTTCACGGCGGAATTGTCTTGGGGAGTTGGGCGGTGAAGACACAGCAGTGTACGGAGTAGATATGGGAGATGGTCGTAGTGGACTTTGTAGCCTCCCACCACGAAAGTTGACATGGAAGACGAATGTCTGCATTCTGTAATACACCTCTCCCTCTCCCTAATACTCATCTATTCGCCTACATCTACGGAGGATATTTTCGCGCATTCATCTAATTAGCCCATTATCATTTCTTCCGGCCGACGCGCCCAGGAGAGACGGTGAAGCAGCCTCAGCCAGCAAATAATCCAGCAGCCATGATCAATCCAGTCATCAGCCTCGTATCCATCCATCCATCCATCATTTCTGTAATCATTATCTACTGTACCACGTGTATCTAATGGGGGGATGCCTTGCATTTGACACCCAAGTGCCAACTGTACTACGGAGTACTCTGTGCATACTTGGGCAGATAGGAAATACACGCACACCCACATCAATTTCTACATATCCATCACTTCGCTGGAGATGATCTGGCACCATACGAGTGCCACTACCAACGGCGCCATGCGAACTTCTGCCTCGAGAGTGTTGTCGCCTCGCTCGCGACTCTCCGCGAGCCACGTCCGCCTGCAGCATGCTAACCCACATCGATGCACAAGGGTGTGCTCCATGCCCAGTGTACATTCGCCCAACACCCCATTTCTTCACCATTTATTGTAAAGGTCTACTAATGCGGTCCGGAATGCAGAGGTGGGAATGCCAGCACATCAAAGCCTCTGGAGAATAGGCCTTCTGTTACTCCCCCCCTCCCTCCACACCCACCACTGGGCACCGCTGATGTGCGCATCTCAGTACATCTAGCTGGACTTGGTTCAACCTGCTCTTCGCCATCGACTCCCACGCTTCCCCCTCTGCTCTCATGTGCGTTTTTGTTTTTTCGTGCTGTTTCTGCGTCTCTGACTGCCCTGCTCGCCCAATCGCGCCTCTCTGTTGCTCTGCATTTGCCTGCTCTACGTCTCGCGCCATTTCCTGAGCCGCTCATTGTCCCGTTTTGTGCCCTTTGAATAGAAGCCGTCTGGGTTTGCAGCGATGCAACACACTTCAGGTTCCCCCTGGCGGTCGCATGCAAACGAGTATGCCAAACCGCAGTACAATCTACAGCACACCATGTCAATGGTCAACTTGCACGACGAGCCATCTTGGTATGCCCGAGGCCCGCCGTCCCCCACGGCCTCGTCGGTGTCGTCGTGCACAAGTACAAGCAGAAGCGCCACCCCGACTTCCAACAACACCAACAACCCGTGGCTGAACATCATGTCGAGCCCGTCTTCTTCGGAATCGAACAAGTCGTCCGCTTCACCACCGAGGGACCTGTCCGACAGACGCCCGTCAGACGACTATAGTCCAAACCGCACCCCGCAACATGCAAGTCGCTCGACGACACCCATTGCCCCTCAGCCGTTGCGACCCATCAATCCCGCAGGATTTGCCCCTATGAGCCCCCCACCATCCGTCTCCGGGGAGTTGTTCAGAGGCGCAGAGTACCCGGGTTCGCCAGTTCCGAGCATCGCATCGCCCAACCCCTACCGGCAAAGCGTGTCAGCTTTCTCCCCCTTGGTGAATGGCTTCATCAACACGTCGCTGGTGTCTACCCAGGGTCAGTCGTTGTCCGGGTGGTTCTACGAGCTTGCGAGAAGGCAGTTTGTCGAGGCAGCCATGATCAGAAAAGTTTGGCAGTGGACATTATCTAACCCTAGGCTCGCCATCCTGCTGGTCGTCTGCGACGATGTGCCTTCGTGGCGGCAAGCAGCATTCTTCGATCTTCGAGACGAGAATCTGCCGTTTCCAGAAGACCGCCTCCAAGGCATCGTGGCAGACGCCCGACGCGTTGTTGATGAGCAGTGGCGTGCTACTTCGAAAGAGCTTGCCCTGAATGGATCTCACGTAGAGTTTAGCTCCAGAGAGACTGTCCCGCTGCAGCATATCAATCGGGTACGGACGTCGAGGGGCTCAGAGAAGATTGTAGATCGTGTCCGGATGCTGGGTGGTAATGATGACCGTGTTCTAATAAGGAAGCGCTTCGTCCTCACCCGCCCCAATCAAAAGGCAGCATTATTGGATCAGATCAACAAGTTCAGGGCATACGAGCACAAAAACATCGCCAGGCTTCTTGGTTCATATGCTCAGCCAAGTCACGTAGGCATTGTGACTGCGAGAGCTCAATACAGCCTTGACGACTACTTGAGCTTACAGGGCGCAGAATCAAACCGCCCAAAGCTTCTGGTCGACTGGATGTTTGATCTGTCGTCTGCATTGGAATATCTCCACTCTCAATCCATCTGCCACCGCAACATTCGACCGCGCAAAATCCTTATCGACGGCTCCCGTGTCTTGTTCAGCGCTTTCGGTATTGGGAGCTCTGATCACACCATGAGTCCAACAGTCCCTAGCCCGCAGCGCTTCGACCAATTTCATACCCACTTCCAGGACGAAGCATATGTCTATGCAGCCCCCGAAGCGGTTCAGTCACGTGGGAAGCGCTTCTCGGATGTGTTCTCGCTTGGATGTGTCTTTCTTTCCATGATGACCGTTGTGCAGGGCGAATCGCTGTCGCTATTTGCTCAGTACCGTGCCCGTTCCTCTCAAGACGCTTCGTTCCATGGAAATCTAGATCGAGTTGCGAACTGGCGAAACCGCCTACATGCAGTCACGACTTCTGGTCAGCGGAGCGGCAATGTTGGATCAGGCCGCAAGGTGCGCCAGCTCAAGGCTGAGTCGGACTGGCTTCAAATCATCGAGGAGATGATTAGGCAGAAACCTAAAGAGAGGCCGAAGATTTCATCCATCGTCAATGGCTATGGCAGTGGAAAGGCGATTGGCGTTCGGAGAAGGAGTTTGGATGGCGGTGGGTACAGCGGGCAGGTTGCTTCAATCCTAGGTGTTACGAGTGCAAACGGACGAGGAAGCGGACAGGGAGGTGGTCTGAGACAGCAAGTTCATCAACCCGAGTTGAGCGTTTTTGATGGATACTTCCAGCAACAGCAGCCTAGGCGATTTGAGCAGACTGGTGCTTGGTGAGAAGATTTCAATTTCAATTTCGAAAACATGAATGGTGATGTGGTGTTCTGGTTCCTGGGCGCGACATGTCACACGTCTCGGCATGAGCTTGACCCGTGGGAAGTCATGGGACCGCAAAGACGAACGACACGAGGGAAAGCCGAAAGTTTAGGGATGACACGCAGACGTTCAAACACGTCTCTGCACGGATAGTGGATTTTTTTTTCGACACGACTGGCGACTCCTTTCTGACAGGTACACTTTTTCTTGACTGCTTATGGGCTGGCATTTGATACCCTTTACGCATTTTCCACGTTGGCAGCGTTCGGCATCACATCTATGACCAGGACTAGGGTTGCGAGTATGACTGCATAAGAGGCGGACCGCGAGGATGACGACGACGGAGGAGCAGAAGAGGGACAGGAAGAAGAAGAAGAAGAAGAAGAAGAAGAAGAAGAAGAAGAAGAAGAAGAAGATCACAGATAGCGCCCCATAGATATATGCAAACATGATTCCTATCTCTTCAATTCGAAAAAGAATGCAAGCACGCAAGGAACTGCCATTGGCCGCTTGCTCCTCTTCACCAAAGTCGTATTTTGGTTTATCAATGTGTCTACTCAGCGAATCTCCTTGCTGTCCATCCTGCCTTATTCACACCATAAGAACAACGCAAAACACGTCGAATCCCCCCTGATTTCTTCGTTTGAAATATTGTTGGTACGGTATCGCCAACCCGTTTCATTTTGTTAGGTGGCATGAATTCGCCCCCACTAATCACTTTTGCATAGGTAGAGGGTATGTATGCAATGCCTTGACATCTACATTATCCATTATATACGCAGCCACACAAAGTAGGCGATTTCCATGTAGACCACTACTTTAAACTAGCTCACTATGCGTTAATTCTTTAAGAGGCATTTAAGTACTTCGTTCCTGTTCAATGATCCGATACATGGTGCGCGGGTGGCAGTATCCTTGACACAACAATAACATGCTGAAGGCTAATTTCAATGTTGAACTCCAAGTTTACTAGATGATCGCTGGCTGCAAGTCATATGGATGACTTGGTGAAGAGACTACTACTCACAGGTCATAATTCTGTTAATCGTACATAGATCGGACAGGTGGCCAAAGTATTCCCCTTTGTATAACTCCCATTGCTTCTGTTGCGCCCAGTTTTGAACTGTCTCTATCTTGAGCTAGCCCGTGCGATGATCACATTGAATGTTATGGCGAAGCCAACATATCACTGTGAATAACAAGTAGATACTTCAAAAGCTAAAAGTTCGAGGCATAGGTGTGACGTTAGCCTCGTCCGACTCTCACTCTTCCTGGTGTCTGTCATCACCGCTCAACTGTACATGTGCATGTAAGCATGCTTTCACTTTTGGAGAACAAAACTGAACTGTTCAATACTGTTACACGCTAAAATGCCGATGGTATCCTTACACTATCGATGCGACATATGGTACATTGGCGTTCTTTATCGCCGTCCCTCTCACTCCTTTCCCGCTCTCCTGCATACATGGTCGTCTCGTCCGTGGGGATGGCTGACAAGGCTCCATTTCGCTGCTGCTCTTAATCCTTCCCACGTCTCATTGAAAAAAAAATACACGAGTGAAGAGAAGGCGACCTCCGTCTGTACATATGTGCCATGCCCGTAATAACTCTAAAAGCGTGGTTTCGCCCATGCCTTACACAATGACTTCACCGCAGTCCACCATGTTGGGTCTCCACTTGCTAGTGTCGAGTTCGTTTTCCATGCTACTCGGCACTGTGACTTCAAGTGGTCTATAGAGATACCATGCCTTCAAGGCGGCTGCCGCAGCTCTTACCCTTGCCTCATCGAGTGAGCTCCCTGCGCCTTCCCCAAGCTTTTCTGTTCCGCTGTATACGCCTACCACAAACACAGGGTGTCGGCTCAATCGACCAGTTTCCGAAATAAGGCGGGCTACGGGGGCTTCAAATCCTTCTCTTGCGCACAGCCGTGAGAGATCGCGAGTCGGTGTGCGGAAATCAAAGAGGGTAGAAAGGTCCAGTTGCCGGCTGAGGAAGTGGTCCCTGAAAAAACGCTTCACGAGGGGGGTCCCAAGGTGCAGATGCAAGGCCCCAATCAAAGCCCGTACAAAAGATTGCGCGGCTTCTTCCAAAGGAATAGCGGTCCTGGCTAGAGCCTGTGGGCTCGGCGGTAGATTGTCGGAACCAAACTCATCTGTAGCCACAATCTTGTGGGTGATTGTGTTGTTCCACTTCCAGGGGGCCTGCCGCCTCAGTATTTCCGGTAGCGCCTCCCCAGACTTCAACCTCTTGAACTGCAAAAGTCCCGGATCCACCTCGCCGCCCGGCTCTGCGGCAGCTTCGATGCCCCATTCACCTGCGATGGTGGCTAGTGCTTTCGGCCCGACAAATGCGTGTTGTACGGCAAAGATGACCGACATGGGAAGACGGGGATAGTTGCTGAGAATCCACTCGGTTGTGTAGTAGCCGAGCAGGTTGGCTCCCAGGACGGATAACGAGGCATTGTTGAAAGCGGGATCGGGGTCGGCAGAGGGATGGACAAGCGTTCGGGCGAGCGATTGAAGCGGAAATCGAGGGTCTAGGGACAGACGAGACCGTAGAGCAGACAGCTTGGTTGAATGTGGCGCCGCGTGAGGGTGTGGAGATGGGAGTGACTCGAGGGGAAGAGGCTTCCTGCCAAACCCCCCATTTCGCAGTGCCGGAACGTCGCCCACCCTCGACGCCTCTGCGGCCTCTTCGACGGCGACTTCTATACCCCCATCATTCGTGGTCGCAGCCGTGGTCTGAAAACACGCTTGTATCCTACCGGTCCTTTGGAAGATGGGAGGAGCAGTCCGCGCCAGCAATTGAGTGGTGCGGGTGGACAGGCGTATTCGCTTCATTAATGACCGAGGTTTACTAAGACAGTCGCAGTAGCTGCGGTGAAGCGGCACACAAAGAAGAGGAGGCGGAGGAGGAAGAACAAGAAGGAAAAGACGACAGAAGGCAATGGGCTGATCGTGTGTGTGTTCCTCGATCGTCAACTGCCCATGTTCCCGGCCCAGCTACAGTTCCCAAAATTTTAGCCAAGCATCTAGTACGCAAATGGCTAGCCTCACAGACCGTGGACCTCCTCACTACATCAATCAATTGCAGCTTGTACACTGACCGCACTCTTGTACAATATACGCCATTAAACAGCACCTCTACCATTCACAATGGGCGGAGGAGGAAAGATCCCGTAAGCCAACGTACCCAATGGCTTGTCTCGTACATAGCACAGCTGGCGTCTCTGACCAGTTCACCCACAGATACCCAAAGCACGTCTGGTCGCCGGCCGGTGGGTGGTACTCCCAACCCGCGAACTGGAAACGCAACACGGCCGTTGTGGGCGCTGTCCTTACAGGCATTGTCGCAATGGTCTGGTCCCTCAGCGCAAGGATCGAGCACCGTGACAAGATGCCCGAGCCCGACAGGTTCTTCCCGAGCCGATAGTACGCTCCCTTGCTCTCATGCTCCCAGGGCTTGGGGGATTGCGATGATACAAGCAGCTGACAATGGCACAGTTGGAGCAGGCAAATCATCGAACACGAGCGGAAACTGAAGGAGAAGGAAAAGGACAAGGAGAATGGGCAATAGGCGGATGAATACTGGCGTGCTGGGAACACTAAGGCTGTACATAACTATCCAGCCTTTCCTTGAATTCTGAAAGTCTTTCCTCGACGCGCGCATCGTTCCACAGCTCGTCAGCTGCAGTGCCGCCCAGGACCGGCATTCCGATCTGCTCAATGGCAAAGCTGGCCGATATTGTACCCCATATCGCAGCCTCCTTGAGGTTACTGACGCTTGAAGCAGCACCACCTCTCACCAAACCTACTGCTAAGCCCCCTAGGAAGCCATTCCCCCCTCCAGTGGGATCGACCACCCTCTCCGTGGACTGATGGTACGCAGGAAGCCATTTGCGAAACCCTGGACGGGCGGCTAGACACCCATCTTTACCTGCGCGAACAACAATTCCACCTTCCCCATTGGTTCCAATGCCGCTCTGTAACCATTGATTACATAGACTCTCAATCTTCCGAAAGTCGACGTGGTCCTCTCCGTTGGTATTTACGCCGAAACAATTGCCGAGCTCGGAGTGATTGGGGCTGACGACGTCGACATACTTTAGCGCCATGAGCGTGTTGGCCAACTCTTCGGGCGTGCATACATCGGGCACCGGCTCCCAAATGAACAATGGACGGTCCGCGGACGCAGGAGCAGCAGATTGTTTGCGGAGCGCCAGGATGTTTTCGACCAGGTCAATGCATCGCAGCGGAGAACAGATGAGGTGGAAAGACTTGGACCAGAGCAGATGTGTCTTAGCTAGAGCGTGATGGTCGAGACGCAGTTTTGGGGTCGTATAATGGAAGGCTGCATGATATCAGAATGCACGAATGTCTCCTACATTGGCACATACACACCTCTATGTTCATGTTCGCCATAGCCGTTCCAGCCCCTTGTGGTCAGTCGGTCAGGGGTTTCGCGGATCAGGACGCCAGTATCCCACCGAGCAATGGTTTCTCGAAGGTCTGGAGGAAAATCGGAACCGCAGTCCACGATCCATCCCACGGCTCTTGATTGCGGGGGCGGTGAAAACAGGCGTGCCCCCAGTGCCGAGTATGCGCCAGCACCGCCTATCACATTTTTGACGGGCGGCTTTGGTGGGGGGAATTCGATCTCATCTAAAACATAGTGAGCGACAGCAACATAATGCACCATGTACCTACCAATTATGAGCATGCCCAGAGTGCAAAAGTCGACAGTCCGTACATCGGCTGCCATGATCAGTATTAGTAATTCTTTGTTGGAGTGACGGGCATGTATCAAATGATAGTAGATAGCAGCATCTGTCTTACAACGTATCTAGTCTATAGCAGCAATCAAGACATCTAGATGGATAGATGAGCGGCAGCTACCGGGGGCGGTGGTCTTGGCGGAGTTAGCGCATGGAACATGCAGGAGAACATGGAACCCTTTGCTAGCTGATGCTTCACTTTGTCCACACATACATACTACGAAGTGCTCGCCATAGACACTGTACATACACCCTCGGACCGAGTGGCATCACATCGTCCCCCTCACCTCCTTCAAGGCCAGGCCAGGCCATTCCAGTCGGTGTCGCCGTCTCTCCCCACCATTCCCACATCGTAGCTCCGAGAAGGCACCACGCAGCGCGTTGAGCCGCAGCTGCCCGTTGTACCATCTGCACCTGCCCTGGGCCTGCACTGCACCTTCCACCGTCCACCTTGCACCTTCCGCGAGTCCTCCCCGTCACGTCGCGTCACGTCACGTCACGCTCCGCTACGCTTCCCCCAAAAGGTTGCGCTGTACAGAAAGATCGAGAATTGCACGGCCACATGGCGCACGGCATGAATAACCTCACAACTCTTATAAAGAGGTGGGTACGGCAATGTCGAGAGCCCGAGCCGTCACTTGTGGATGCCAGTCCTCCTCGCGGGCATGGCCGATTCCAGTGTGAACTTTCTGGGGCGTCGGGGCCCAATACGTACAACGAGTGCCGTGCTGACCGCTGCCATTCACAGGCTCGAAGCTGCCACCTCGAGACTTGAAGATATAGCTTCATCTTCTGTAGCCTTCGACAGTGGTGCGTCCAATGGCGCTCCGGGCGTGACGGCCGCCTCTGCCTCTGCCTCTGCCCCTGCTCCCCCCTCCGCCTCCGCTGCTACTCTTGCCCATGCTCCCCCGAGCGCATCCGCGTCAAAAGCTGCAGAGAGCTTGCCCCCGTCCATCGACGCATTCGATGCCCTCCTCAATGGCGAGCTGAAGGGATGGGTGGATCTGAGCAACAAGCTGGGCAGTGTCATCGATAGCCAGGTATGCGGGGAAGCCATAGTGAATGCGGACCGCGTCTAATGTTTGGGCAGGCAAATGCGGTGCAACAAGCCTTCTTGGCCCAGAGAGAGTTTCTCCTGATCGCGACCAAGGCGAAGAAGCCGGATATCGCGACCTGCATGGAGATTCTCAAGGATCTCCAGGCTGCCATGGAGAAGGTCGACGAAATCCGCCAGGGCAACCGAGAGCCGCAGCTCAAGGACCCCTTGGCCATGGTCGCGGATGGTGTTGGCGCTCTGGGATGGGTTACGGTAGAAGGCAGCCCGAAGCCCCACGAATACATCAACGAGCTCTTCGGTGGAGCTCAAATGTACGGCAACAAGGTGCTTAAGGAGTACCGCGACAAGTATGGAACTGCACATATCGTATCTCTTGGTGTGCAAAGCTAATCTGGCTAGGCCGGAGAAGACAAACGTTGAGTGGGTCCAAGCCTACTACAAGTTGTTCAAGGCACTCTCCGAGTACGCGAAGAAGCACCACACCACCTCGGTCGCGTGGAACAAGGAAGGCATTGATGCAAAAGAAGCCGCCAAGCACGTCAAGAACAGCTCTTCGGGCCAAGCGGCATCCAGCATACCCCCTCCGCCACCTCCGCCACCCCCGGGAGGTGTTCCTCCTCCTCCAGGGCCACCTCCTCCACCAGGCCTTCCTCCGCCACCAGGCGCTGCCCCTGCGCCCAAGAAATCGGCAGCAGACATGGGCGCCGTATTCGATGAGTTGAATAGAGGCGAGGCGGTGACGAAGGGTTTGAAAAAGGTGGACGCCAGCCAAATGACACACAAGAATCCCTCGCTGAGAGCAACGGCCCCTGTGCCTACCCGAAGCGACAGCAACGGATCGCTTCGCAGTAAGAGCCCGGCACCCCCGGGGAAGAAGCCGAAGCCAGAGAGCATGCGGACGAAAAAACCGCCAAAGAAGGAACTCGACGGCAACAAGTGGATAGTAGTGCGTAGAACCGTGGTCCAAGTCTGAATTTTTGGTTTTAAACTGTGCACAGGAACACTTCGACAGTCCCAGCGAAATGGTTGAAATCGACGCCGAGATGAACCACTCCATCCTTATCTCGCGATGCAAAAACACCACCATCCGCATCAACGGCAAAGGAAACGCCATTTCAATAGACAACTCTGACAAGACCTCCATTGTGATTGACTCTCTGGTCAGCTCTGTCGACGTCATCAAGTGCCCCAAGTTTGCGCTCCAAGTCACCGATACCTTACCTACACTTCTCCTCGACCAAGTCGATGGTGCAACCGTATACCTATCCAAGAACTCTCTGAACACGGAAATCTTCACTAGCAAGTGCTCAAGTATCAACATCAACTTGCCAACACCCGACGATGACTTTGCGGAAAACGCCGTGCCAGAACAGATCAAAACTTATGTCCAGAACGGGCAATTGGTGAGTGAGATTGTTGAGCATGCAGGGTAGAGGACGCTGTGTGTATTAGATTTGTGTCTCGTGTTGGATGTTGTGCGGCTGTTGCATTGGCTGGAGTTTGGTCTGACACGCATTTGGTGCTGGTCCATCTTACTGACTATGCGATCTGTCCATGTGAGTTTAGAGCCAAGTACCTATTTGAGCTTGTGGATTGTATTACAAACTTCTATACAGCCTTTTTACTTTCGCATTGCTATCAAGCCCCTTTGATATGTATCACAGTCTTCCAGCCATTATATATTCCCTCCCTCCTCGATCCTTTCCCCTAGACTAAAGTCAATAAGAGTCTTCTAAGCTTTCAACTGTCGCTGCTTCTAGATTATGTTGTCGTCCCGATTACCTAGACTCAACAGCAGGTACACTTTTGTATCGATGGTATATGTGCGAAGTTGCCGTGATGTCTCCTGTCGCGCCTTACCTTTCGTCTGTCTACCCTACCTAGAGAATTTCTTGATCAAAGGCATAGACTAATGAAAATATGTCTCTTTTTCTACAACACGAGAAGTGGCAGGCCCAATTTCACAGAAAGGTAAAGAGTACAATCCCGACCTGGGATTCGATCAGGACACTGACATGCATCGTGGATACAGGACTGAAGGAGAATTAAGGTAGTATCAGCATACATCATACGTGCAGCTCGCAGGTAGCATGTCTACCATCTCAGCACTCCTGGTGTATCCTACGTTGGCGCGCAGAGTTGCTTTTCTACCTTCCACATGAATTCCGAGATCCAATTAGGAGCCAATATTGCGTCGACCAGGTGTGGCGATGTGACCATATCGTGATCGCTCTTTTACCCGGATATATACATACTCTAGCCGGCTCTCATAACTGCAGGTCCATTTACACAAATTAAGACGCGCAGACCTTTTGCGTAGAGTCCGTAGCCTTCTCCATATGAAAATCTAAGCGTAGCTTGGTCTAATGCCGGGACAATGCGACGAGACGCGTACATGTTGTAGTGCTGCGGTCATGAAGGCTGAATGGGAACGATCTAGGCATCTAGGATATACTTACTTCTTCCAGCGCAGTTTTCGTCAGGCCTCAAAACTTCGCCGTTCCTCAACTTGCTCTCAATCTGTGGATAGAAAGGTACCGGTGTTTAGGCCTTCCCTTTGGCGTCCGTATCGTCAACACGCACATACTCGAAAGCATCCGTTCGCCCACAATGCGCTTCATTAGTCTCGTCTTCGCGACTACTGTCGTCTCCTCTCCGTACCCTTGGGCCGGCGCTGCAGAAATTCAAGCCACCGTGACAGCAATGAGCTCGGTGCTCCCGTCTGTCTCCGCAATGCCTTCCACGAATGGAACAAAGACTAGAGGTCATCGTAACAAGCACCGAGAACACATGCCTGTGTTCAAGACGGCTTGTGCTTGTGTGAAGCCATTGATGCCAGCTGGCCAGTTGAGTGAAAACGAGGTAAGTGATGACTGGCTGAATGGCGTGTGAAAAAGCTGCAAAGAGATGGAATGCGAAAGAAAAGGACAACGATGAGATGAGGGGGCTATAGATCCAGGAACAATGTGGAAATATAGGAGAGTTGCTGACGGTTGGATGAACAGCAATGCCAGTTCAAGTTCTACCAGGATATGACTTGCTACCAACAGGCGCAGGGTGGATGCCCATCACCGGTTCTGAAGGCAAGACTGTTTTGTCGGCTTTTGTGAAGATACGAGTCGCTAACGATCATAGTGTTGAGCGTGCTATGGGCTCTGATATAGCTGTACGATCGGAGACTGGCATTTCTTTTGTTGTATATACTTCGTGGTGTGTTCGTGTGTGGAGGAGAGGTGCGCAAACAGGAAGCAGGGCCTTTGTCAGTTCGAAAGCTAGACTTCACGGTCAGCGCTGTCATGATGATTGGACATTGAAGCAACCTCTTGAAATTAGCAGTGGCAAATACCGGTGCCAATTTCGTGCTCATCTATGTATAGAGCTGGTGGTCAAGGACGCAACTTTAGAATAGAGCATCGTTGGTTGTTGAGCTAAAATCACGTCAAAATACGTCCTCAAATTGGTTATATATACAGTGCTAATTTCAGCTCTGTCTAGTCACATTTTACTCGGCTTTGGTGTCTAACGATAGTTCAACCCTAAGCGGTACCAATATTAGCACAAGGCGACAAATTCATAGAAGATATTTCAATTGGTCAATTCAATAACGAAGCTAAACGGTCTTAAAAATTCTTTGCACTCCACTACTGTTGCCTCAGAAGGAGACTCGACTTCAATATTTGCGCTGACAGGGGCGTAAGGCATAAATATCCCTTCGAAGTTAAAGCGACAAGTCTTCTTAGGGTGACTACTATCCGAAATACCCAGTTGGGGTTGAGGGCTAGCTTATACTCAATTACATGAGATATATATCGTAATTACTGTGTGCTATAGAATTACTGGTTTAGTCGGAAACATATTTCGCAGCGAAATTTAATGAAAGGCACATACATACATGCGCCTATTGCGTAAACACAGGAATGAATAGTAATTATATAGAGAGATAAAATTGTAGACATAACTACCGTAGTCATCTCATCAATGTTATGTCCTTTCAAACTTAGATCTCATGTAACTATCTTATTTACCTGTCTGGCAACTAGATCAGTTGGTTCCCATGACGGATCTGGTGCGCGCCTCTACACAGGAATAATGATATACGTTCATATGAACAAGAGAAACAATAGTGTCATGCCCATAAACGTATTAGGGCTACAAGCCTGTTTCTACCACCTACGTCTGCCAAAAAAAAGCCCATCACTTGATGAGGCGGCAAAAGGGTCGTACCCTACAAGATCCAAGGATCTTGTGGTACATATACACGCGACACTTGAAAATTCCTTTTTAGAGGAATTGAAATTAATATAGCCGCGAAGGAAGTGGTATAGAGGCATCAATGGCGCTGTCGCTGGTGCTTTCGTCGGTAGGTATTTATTCGGACAAACAAGGACCGATTAAATCAAAATTCTTCACTGTGTATTGGCTAATACATATTTATCAGTGGATGGAGAGAAATACCAGAACAAAGAGAGTGTATACTCCGTAGATTGCCAAGCTGTTGAACTGTGGAAGCAATCGAAGGAGACGATGTATCGCTAATTTAGACACTAGCTGATTGATCTAGCTGAAGAAACTCAAATATCAATGATTTCTATTGCACTGTTCGATGAATTAGAGTAGATTCGTTATGATGGTATGGGCCTGCATTACTATACGGTGGCTAATGTAACGTTCTTCACTAGTGTTCCTGATCTTATGCGTTTATTGTTGGGCATGTTCTCTGCATGCCTGTATCTAACCTTTATTTGGTACACTGACTGGATGCGTCAGGTGAGAGTTCTACAACCGCTGGTTTCAATCATTGAACGAGAAAAAAAACCCCATAGGTGACGGATTAGCACGTTCTAAGGCCGTCCGTGGTCATCATAAACTTATCAAAACATCAAACGCTCAACAAGCCAACATTATGGAAATGAAATAGACGACCATCACGTATGTAACACTAATAAATATTAAACGGAACATAAAACTCGTGCTGTTGACCACATTAATAGTTGCTAGGCGCCAAGGCCTCCCAAACATTTGGCAACATCTGTTTGGCTTGGTCAGAACTGCGACGATGTCAAAGACGGCGTATGGCAATAAAGACTCAAAATCACGGGAAATACCCGGTTAGACTTCGTTGTTTCCGACATAGCTTCCCGGTCATGTTTAGTGGGACCCGTGGAACACCTTGGCATTTCATCCGTGTTCCATAAACTCAGAGCGGAGCGGAATCTGTCATCGGCGGAGAGAGGGCTGCTTCAAGTCAGCGATTTGGATGAATCGTGGTCGTGGTGAGTAGAAAGAAAAGTGGCGACTGGCGATAGAATGCGATGTGGGGAAAGACGCATAATTAACAACGTCGATTGCGTATTTTATTGGAGAGGGTGTTTGGATTTTCAACTAATAACATATGTTTGTGGGTATCTTCTTTTGCATCCTCGCCATAAATCTGTACAAAATGATTGGGTCACAGGGTGGTGAACTGTATACTTTATTTTCGACTTCAAGGCACCGCATTGTCAATTGCCCACTGCTTGACCTTGTCAAAGTTCCTGCATACGTGCTGCGACTCGTAGTCTGGGAATGCGTCTTTCTTTCCAGGCACGGAGTGATAGGTAAAGACACTGATGTCGGCCTGACACATCAAGCTTATTCGTAGGATTTCGATGCACTCGTCTGCCGAAATGTCAGTCAATTTCTTTCTTATTTCAAGACACTTTTTCCCTCGTACCAATGCTCTCTCTGTCATCTTTTCCTTGGAGCTTGGAGGCAAGTTCCGGGTAGCTTGCTATGCGAAGCTTGTTGAGACATTGGAGTTGATGGAAGGCTTCAAGACCGACTCGGTATCCTGTTTCACCGGTCCTAGAATCGGTGACCTTGAGAGAGTCGGAAGGCTTTTGGAGCTTGGGAAAGTCGTCCACGGAGATCATTTGATCCGGCACTTGGCAAGCTTGTCAGTAGGAGAGAGTGAATGTATGCCTGTAGATCACCTACTAGCCGCAATGTTCTCCCACGCCTTCTCAGCGGCGTCATCGATCCCAACGTACTCGGAGCCGCTGATCGGGCTTGCTAACTTGAACTGTTGCTGCTTGTATTCTACCACGTTCATTGCGGGTGCTACTTCTGGTCAGCCAACCACTCCTGTGGGGGAAGAGTCGGCGCGCCTACAGAAAACATTAAATTCGTCCATCAGGCCGGCAGCGACATATGTTCCTTTGGAGTGCTGCATGTATATCGCGCAGATGAGCGTGAGTACAGACATGATGAATACAAAAAGGTTGGCTAGAAGCAGGTACTTCATGCCATTCCTCTTCGTCTTCTCCACGCTGTGATTGTTCAGAAAGGATGTGTTCTCGTCGCCTTGTGAGCTGGCATCATCGTAGTCGGCCGTTGCGTGCTTCTCCATGATGTTCCGAAGTCAAGGTGCGATTCTTATTTTACAAGTAATTTGGAAAAGACGTATGTATTCGAACTAATTGTACAGTTTGTATCGGCCAGCGAGATAGGAGGAAAGGAATGAGACAGAGAACCTGAATTACCTAGCCCTCAGAAGTCACTGTCTAGGGTCGGTTTTGTGGGTGCGTTCTTGTCAATCACGTCTCAAACATCCATGGCTTTCAGGAAGCCTCTCGTAAAGCTCCCTAACGTCGACACATATGGCCCTTCCCACCCTTCCCCACGACAGCATCAAGCAATAGTCAAGTCTTTTAGCGGCGGCTAGGTGGTGCCCTACTAGACTTGGATAGGCTCGCAAGCGTAGGGGATGTCTTGTCTGTCTTGGTCCTTCACCATCGTTTCATCTTGGCGATCTTACAGACAGGGGTTCCGCGCCAGGGTCAGAAACAGACTTTGACACTCTAGTGACGTATCTGTACGCAACCGACTTCCTCGGACGCGAAAAGCTGCCATTGGAAGCTTAGCTGGGGCTTGGAGACATGGGATCTGGGTGTGGCGGCATTTGGCGCGACATTTGCTGCCAATGAGCGTTGATGAGCATGCCAGAGCTTCGTTTCAGGACTATCAACCTCCATGCTAGGTTTTCCACGATGGGTAGGCATTCCAAACACCAATATGATGGAGCCACGCGAAGTGGGTGAGCGGATATCTCTCTTTGATGTGTAAGATGCAGAGGAGACTGACAACCGCACGAAGCTATCCAATAACATGCTACTTTTGCCGCCTTCCGAGACGTGATGGTATTTCCGGTCGAAGCAACGCCCACTTGCTACTCCTACCTATGACTGGAAACCTCGGAAATGCCAGACTGCGAGAAGAACACTTCGTATGGAGCCTATACTCCGCGTTAATGCGGGTCTGTCTCAGGGTTCAAGATGGGGCCTGGTGCATAGATTTCGCGGGAGGTGATGAGTCCGAGTATAAAGTGCTCACACCTGTGGACACCCCCATAGAATTAGGCCTTCATCGTTCTCAAATCTGCTCAATCCCCTTCATTCCACTCTTTTAGCTCACTTTCTTCGTTTGTGGCCGGACCACCTCTTGTGTATAATATATTACCGTTTTCGTCAACACCTTACCTTCCTTCAATATGAAGTTCACTGGCTTTGCTCTTTTGGCGCTAGGCGCCTCAGCCGCCGCCTATGTTGTCACCGACAACGCACCTGAAAGGGCTATCGAGGCTCGTCATCCCGGCAGTGGAGCCTCTCTTGCGTCTTCGATCGTGCTGAACGCCCGTCACCATAAGGGAAAGGGAAAGAAGAACAACAAGCGCGACGTTGACGTCGAGGTTCGCGACCCGCACCACAAGTAGGTTTCTTCCCATGCTCATCTATACTCGAGCCCTGGTTTTCTGGATATCTACTAACTTGTATCCCAGGGGAAAAGGCAAGAAGAACAACAAGCGCGACGTTGACGTTGAGGTTCGCGATCCCCACCACAAGTAAGTTTCTCTATTACCTCCATCTAGATCCTCAACCTCTTCTTCTGAATAGCCGCTAAACTGTATCCCAGGGGAAAAGGCAAGAAGAATGCCAAGCGTGAGGATGAGGAGCACGAGCTCGAGGCACGCGATCCCCACCACAAGTAAGTTTCTCTACTACCTCCATCTAGATCCTCAACCTCTTCTTCTGAATAGCCGCTAAACTGTATCCCAGGGGAAAAGGCAAGAAGAACGCTAAGCGTGAGGAAGAGGATCACGTAGCGCTCGAGGCCCGCGACCCCCACCACAAGTAAGTTTCTCTACTATCTTTATCCTATATATTTAATCTATATTCTGTTTCTAAACATATCCACTAACTTATGTCCCAGGGGAAAAGGCAAGAAGAACGCTAAGCGTGAGGAAGATGAGGTTGAGCTCGAGGCACGCGACCCGCACCACAAGTAAGTTTCTCTACTACTATCTCTATCTAGATCCTTAACCTCTTCTTCTGAATACCCGCTAAACTGTATCCTAGGGGAAAAGGCAAGAAGAACGCTAAGCGTGAGGAAGAGGAGCACGTAGCGCTCGAGGCCCGCGACCCCCACCACAAGTAAGTTTCTTTCCAATCGAAAGTTATGAAAACTTCCCCTTTACTTAAAGGAATGTCCGCTGACATCTGTTTTTAGGGGAAAAGGAAAGGCCAAGAAGAATGCCAATTAAGCGTGAGGAGGCTTAGATCGTTGCTTAAACCTAAATTCGGTGACAAGCTTCTACAGCGTGTAATGGGAGTGTTATAATAATCCTTATAGCGACTTTGATTGCCCCTTTGTCCTTCTATCGTTTTTCTTTTACTCTCTTTGTATCTAAATATTAGCTGCCCAGCAAAATGTGTATAATGGAATTTTGCAAATAGAATGAGCATTATTCAACCACGAAAAGCCCACCTCTTACTCTAACGTTACTGCTACTGATGAGTAAGTTACCATTGTATCGTGATTTGTAATGCTAGGGGTAATTCTTGGGAGGTTTGGTTGTGACGAGATAGCGAAAAGTTATGCTATTACTAATTACCTTTTCTGTGACCCATCAACTGATCTGTCAATAAACACACTATTTAATTAATTGGTCTTCACTGTGCATAGCTTTCATCCTATCTACATGATTGATCAATAAGGCATTTATGGACAATATTCGAACGCTACCGTTTTTACAATAAGCGTAAGATTATTCATTCTGACCTACATGCTAATGGCAACGTCTCATTAGAAAAAATCTGCTCTTCTCTTCCATACCTAGTCCGCACAGGTGGACGAGCTTGGAACAGGAAACCCCGAATGCAGAAGATTTTCATCAACGAACTGACATGATGCTGTAAATAGAGGGAGTACGTAATGGAGAGCTGTACTAAGGTCTCTGAGTTCGCAAACTAACCTTCTTCGAGGCCTGTACTGTTTTCTTCTGCATATTTAAGCATCTGTCCCTGTCTATTTACCACCACAGTTCGCTTGCAGAAAACGTGACACTGACTCTTTACCCAGATGCTCATACAGTGCCAATATTTATACTCCTCTGTTGCTATCTACCAAATCATCGAATCACAACATCAGTACGTACACTGTTCCCAAACCTACACACCAATTCTCTTCCAAGATGTAATTAAATTGCTCGCTCACCCATCATCCGTTGCCGCCCCATCCTTTCTTTTCCATTCAACCCAGTCTTTCCAATCCGCTTGCATCCCCACTTCTCCCAGCCCACTCATACCATCTCCTTCTTTCCAGCCTTCCCATTTCTCCAAGCCAAAGAGATGCCGCATTGTGGGTCGACCATGTGGACAACTCCACGGTTTATCCATGGACCCCATATGCTGTACTATATTTTCCATTTGCGTCTTTTTTAGCGTCTTGCCGATCATGACGGAGCTTCTGCATGCACGTGAAGCGAGGAGCTTGCGGACTTTGCTTGGGCGCGGGATATGAGATGATGTTGCGAGGGACGATGAAGGAGGGTTATCGAGAATGAGAGCAAGTAGTTCCTCGAGATCTTTGGGTGTGAAAGTGACTTCTTTGCTCATGGGTAGTGATGTGAGTTTTGCGTGACGGCCTACTTCTTTCTCACTTGATGAATCTATGTCGATGATGAAACCGTTTGCTTTTAATGACGTTTCGTTGCTAAGCACAACTTCTTCTTCGACAGCCGTGAGTTCTAGCGGGTGAGGGTGAACGAGGCGTTGTGAAACAAGGACCGTGGACGCAGATAAGCGCTCAAAATTGTATTTCTCGTCTGAAGCATGTTGATCGATGATGAAAAGATCAGGAGATGGTGATGTAGACGTGGGAGGCCGAACGGCGAGGATAAACCCGAGATTAAATTGGCCAATGATTCGCATATCGAAGAAGTCGGATTTGGTGACTGTAAGGGAGAGACGCTCCTCTGGGTCTTCTTGTTGAAGTTGTGCGCAAGTTAGAACGCTGTTCAAAGTCTCCTTATCTTTATGTTGTTTCTTTGGATCTATATCCTCGAGTGCGGTGGCAAGGTTCCGGACGTGGTTGGCGATTGAAAAGATGCTGGCATCAACGGAGCGTTCCAGATTGAGGAGTTGATATTTCTTATGTGATACTTTGCCTATTTTACTCGCTCGCTTCAAATTCATTTCGTTCGGTCGAGCAGTGGTCTCTTCAGCTTCAGCAATCATCCTGGCGATCTTGGCTTCTTCGCGGGCTTTCTTTTCCGATTCGTCGATGTACTCATCACTGTCGTCAAAATGTTCACCATCACCTGCTGACTCTGCATCTGGCACATCGACTTCCATCAAATCTGCGTCAACAGAAAGCTCTTGATGTGCAGGAGCACCGGAAGACTCAGCAAGCTCGTCGGTGCGAGGCTCTTCAAATTCTCTCTGGGGACGAATTTGGGAAGAGGACGAGCGAGGAGATCTGATTGGCATACTGCTCTCGGCATCTCTCTCCACATCACTATCCTCGTTATCGCTTCCACCGGCCTGTGTGCCAGGAGCAGCAAAACTTCGTAGGCTTTTCGTGAATAGCGGCCGTTTCGGTGTCTGATTTGACGGAATCCCGTTCAATCTGGGCTTAGACGTGGAGATTCGGGCCCGTTTAGAAGCATGTGATTCAGCGTAGCCACCGACAGAGGTGACTGTAGTTGTGTCACCAATTGTGATGGTAGCCTTCTGTGCTGGTATTCGCAAGGGCCGCATCTTGTCAAAGGCATTCTGTATTGTGCTCTGCGAGAGGCGTTTCTGAAGCGTCTGCGTGATCGCGGGAATGCTTTCCTTGTCTTCTTCGGCATCGCTTCCTGAAGATCTTGGTGATCGGTCATATTCTAGTTGTTGTGCATGTTGAGATGCAATACGAGCGTTCAAGTCCATGACGATTGGCCGTGTGATCGGCTCAGAATGATTATCAACAGGCGGTACTTCGGGGTCAGGCTCGGGCAAAGGCGATTGCGATGGTCTGTCGTTAACCCTCTGTTCTGATAGGCTTCTTTGCCTAGAGTCGGAATGAGAGACCCTTTTCTCACTCCTGTCCTCATTGTCCAGAGGGGTGCTTTTCCTCTTCCGTCGAGCTGAGGCACGAGTGGATCTGTCTTCCACATCCCTCTCCGCAAAACGCTCGAGCAGACTAGCCTTTGTAAAGCCAGTCTTTGGTCGTTCATCGGTCGTAAAGGACGATGCAGATGGATTCACAATGATAGAAGACGAATTCCGCGGCTCGGGAGGCCGAACGGAGACGCTGGGTCCATCCTCATCGGAGCTGACGTTATCAAGCTGTTGTGTTGTCGGCGGCCGAGACGCAGGGAGAGGCGGTGCTTTCCTGTTGGCGAGCTGGGCATGAGGTACACTTTGGTCGTGACTCTCGAACAGCTCTATAAGCGATTCTTTTAAGCGCTCCAGCAGGGCTGTCTGGTCGTGCAGCATGATGGTTCTTTTGTCGGGACTGACGTTGACATCGTAAGCATTTGTGTCGAGCTGGATGTCGGCAAATATAAAGGGCGATTGTGTGATGTTGTAAGATTTGTAGACCTCGTTGAAGGCTTTGGCAACCTGCGGCAGAGCACACGGGCGCGAATTTACGAAGAACATCTGCCGGTCGGGCGTCTGGCGTCCCTCACCGACTACTGGACGCGATATGTGTCCGACAATAGCGACAGAGCGCGAGTCAGAGTTCTCCTGGGTGCTCCAGTTCCGAGCACTCTGCGTGGCCCCGGGGTGGTTTGACGAAGGGACCATCTCGAACTTGAGGTTGAGCGGGATGAGTGCAAGCAGCGTCTTCGTCCCGTATACGTTGGCAATATTCTCCTTCGTGTTCGGGTTGTTGTTGGTCGCAAAAGCCACGGTCCGTTTCCTGGATGCTCGTCAGCGTCTTCCATTTCCGTGCCGTTCGCTTCGGTATGATCATGTCTACCCACCCCTTAGGTACGTGATTGCTCACGCTGAATTTGACGCCCACACTGATGCAAGCGTATGCGTTTAGCAGCTGCAACACCTTGTTGTACTCCCTCTTAATCGTCTTCTCCAACTCCTTCCGCCTCACCGGCAGGTTGTGGAACAGCTGCTCGACCACCACCGTCGAGCCCTGCTTGGTCGCCACCACGGAAGTTCCCTTAAGCTTCCCCGAAGGCTCGAACTCGAGCTTCGTGCCTCTGGGGCCATCCGTGGCGCGCGCCGTGATGATGTGGAACTTGGAGAGAGCGCATAGCGAGGAAAGGGCTTCGCCGCGGAAGCCAAACGTTTGCAGCGAGGAGAGATCGGCGTAGCTCGAGAGTTTGGACGTGTAGTGCTTGAGACCTATCGTGTCGTAGTCCTCTGGGGCAATGCCGGAGCCGTTGTCCTGCACTTCAATCGAGTCGAGCCCGTGGTTCTTGAACCGGACCTCTGGAGGGACTTAGCGAATGGTCCAGTGTATTCTACGTACGATGGAATGCAGCCATCATCCTTTCAATTTCCTTTGAGTTGATTCTTCGCTCTACTCGCATTCGTGTGCATTTCTTCTATTTCTATGGATTCTGTTCATTCTATGCCTACGTACCAATGTATGTGGCGCCGGCATCAAGGCTGTTCTCCACCAACTCTTTGCACACAGAATTGATATCGACAATGACTTGACCAGACTGGATCTGATGAACGGAATGGCTCTCGATAGGCTTGATGGTTGCCATTTCTGCCTATGCCATGCTGTAGGTAAAGCTGTAGCTGGTGGCTGCGTGACGACGCGAGGGCGCGACCAAAGTGGACGCGTGCTTATCCTTATCGATAAGGATGGCCGGTCCCGAGGCTTCGACTACTTCGTAGTTAACCTATTTCGGGCCTTCAACCTCAATCAATACCCATGATTCCTTCATCTCCTCCAGGCGGTTCGAGTATAGCAGAATTCGCCCGTCATGCTACCAGACCTGCAGCTTGAATACCTCCAAAAACGCTTTCATCTTATATCGATGATGTATCAGTTGTTGCCTCGCGAAGTGCGCGACATCGTGTACCAATACCTCTATATCTCCGAAAACCCCGTCCCCGTTGGTTCCCATCACTTTACAACCTATGAACCTCCTGGAATTCACACTGTCCAATCATCTTCGCTCCCTCCCAACTCCTCGGATCAATATGCGGCTGCATTGGCTGCTGGAATGGGGCCCGAGGCCCTCATGCACGACCACAGTGTTGAACCGCCGCAGGACGTTATTCTCCCCACCGACCATATTCTGGATCCGGCGTGCGTGGGCAGAGAGGTGGCCTTTGAAGCGTCCCAGGTGTACTACTCGGAAAACACATTTTCAATATGCACCATAGGGACAACGCTGTCAACATTCCTTTCCACTGACGTGGCGTACAATTTCTCCGGGACCCAAAATGGCTGTCCGCAAATACCGCTTAACATTGTCCCCCGCGACTATGTCCAAAAGCTGCAGATTCGCATCAAATACGAACACTTTGATATTTACCCGTCACACTATCTCTGGGCGGAGTTCGCGCGTGAACAATATGCCCTTCAAGAGATCTTCTCAAGCCTAAGCGCACTGACATCTATCGGGTCGTCGGAAAAGCTTCACCAAAAACGAAATCGAAACGTTGAGTTCATCGTCATGACGGCCTTCCAAGAGACGCTTTTCAATCCCAGGTCAACGACTGATACATTGCGCCGCCTGACCAACATACTGGAAACTATCCGCAATCCTATATATACCCTTAAGCACGACTTCGACACAGAAATCAGCGTTCTGCATCACGACGACCAATGTTATCCCTTCCCAAGGCCGATGTCAAGTTTCTTCTCTTTGAGCAAGGAGGATTGGGAGTATGAGAAAGAGATTCTGGAGAAGGCCAAGATCCTCTATTCGCCGAAGCGCTACTTGGTTGCCCCAGCACATGCAGAAGAAGTCGAGTTTGGCTTTCCGTATCGGAAGCTGAACCGGCTCTTAGAGAAGAGGTGGGCATGCACTCCGCACCTGCAGCTGAAGCCCGAATGGAAGGTATCGAGGAGTACATACTTGCCGAGTGAAAAAATGCCGAAGGAAGGTTGCAAAGACATGTGGTTGTCGTCTAGTGCAGAGCACAGCCCCTGAGCCTATTGTATACTGCAATCTGTAGCAAGCTTGGGCAATCTTACACTCCACGATTGAAAATCGGCATACTTGACGCAAATATGATTTGACTGAATATATATGAAGTCCTTCGCCAATCTAGAGTTTACTCGTTGCTACCTCAC
Organism: Helminthosporium solani; assembly: GCA_022560085.1. Lineage (NCBI taxonomy): Eukaryota > Fungi > Ascomycota > Dothideomycetes > Pleosporales > Massarinaceae > Helminthosporium > Helminthosporium solani. The sequence goes on along the minus strand of JAFISD010000239.1, from coordinate 7,914 downwards.
CCAACGTAACGACCAATTTCCCAAATTGACTATAACTCTTCATATCTTCGAACAGGCTATCAATCTTTTGAAGATCGAATCCATGTACTGATCTTGACACGATAGGCTTGAGTTTCTTTTCTCTCACAAAGTTCACCATATCAGCAAACTCTTTGCGTGATCCCATAGTTGAGCCACGGACTTCGATGTTCTGCAAAACGGCAGGCATCATGAAGTCCATCTTGGGTGAGACGGTCATACCATAGATGGATATAATACCGCCGGGCTAAGATGAAGTCAGTCGAGAGGACGAAAGATTGATGAAATGGAAGGAGGGTACCTTGAGCAAACGAGATCCTTTCTGGACAACATCGCCGCCCGCCCCGTCCACGATGGCATCAAGAAACGGTCTATCTTTAGGCAACTTAGCTTTCAGCGTCTTTTCCCACCCATTTTCCTTGTAAATGACACCCCCCTTCGCCCCCAACTTAACCGCCTTTTCAATCTTCTCCTGATTCCCGCTCGTAACCCAAATATTACAGCCCTTCGCCACCGCAAACAGCAAAGCCATCAACGCAACACCACCACCAATCCCGGTAATCAAAATGTTCCTTCCCTCCACCGCATTCCCACTCTTGACATTGAACACACGCCACGCTGTCAAACCAGTCAGAGGCAATGCAGCAGCTTCTTCGTCATTCAGATGCTCAGGACACTCTTCCAACTCATCTGCATCGAGGGTAACAACTTCGGCTAGTGTGCCTGTCAAGTTCGATTTCGTGCCACCCATTATCGCATACCCTTTAGGATGTTCAGGGCCCTCGGAAGAGTCTTTCCAGCCCGTGCCAGGATTCAGGATAACGCGCTTGTTGAGCCATTTGCGAGCGGCAGAGGAGGTACCGGTCGAGGAAACGATTCCCACGCCATCGGCAAGGAGAGGGACCCCAAAGGTAGTGCCTGGGTAGAGGTGTTGGCGGATGAAGAGATCGCGATGGTTTAGCGCGGCAGCGGTGATGGTTATGACAGCCTTGGATGGTGTAGTGTTAGCTCGAGGATGGGATGGGATGGAAAGGAAAGCGGGAAAGAGAGAACTGGGCGGGAACAGAAGGGCTCAAGATGAGACGAAGAGAGGAGGATTACTTGATTTTCCGAGGGTTTGGGCTCTGGAATTGTGATTGCTTCGAGAGGGTAGTAGACTTGGCCTGGTTTGCCAGGGACTTGTTTGATTGTGATGGCGATAGGCATGGTGGAGCTTGTCACGTGCAAGGATTTGGGAGGTGCAGATTGGATGGTCAAATTAAGGGGCATATACCTGATTTATCCCGAGTATTTTATAGAGAAATTGGAAGAAAAAGGAAGGGCTGAGAAAAAGTTAACAGTGTGCATATTGTTGTTCGGATGGAGGCACGGAGGATGACGACGACGGCCGAATTGAACCGAGGTTTGTGGAGCTGCGGGGGAGATCATCACTGATTGGTCACTTCTAATCATTAACCTACTTGGGGGGTTGGGGAAGCAGTCATGATTAGTTAGAAGAAAGAGAGTAATAGGTATTGTGACAATATATGTGCTACTGCTATTAAACCCAAGAAGCTTTGAAATGTGCGAACAGGTCCTTGGAAGCCTCAATGATATATCTGAATGACTTCAAGGTCTCCACCTGAAGGATGGGTGTTTCCAGTCCAAATCTTGTTGTTGCTGCAAAGTCAAGCCTGCCAGCTCCTCGTCCACCTTCTTGTTATCTCTCTGCTTGTTGTTGTACTTCATCCAAAACAACAGCCCAATCGCTACAAAAAACTCGGTCGTAGCCGTTGCCAAGTTCAACCCATTTCCGATATGATAATTCGGCTTGTCGAACGGCAAGAAACTCCATGTAGAGATCAAGCCACCGATATTCCCAAGCATAACATTGGTTGCAATAGCCGAAGCGCGAGCTGTGTCACTGACTACATTGGCGGAGACTTGAGCATTGCACAACGCACCAAACCCGAATGCGCCCGAGGCGATGATGAAGGTTGCGCCGTAGCGCACACGCGCTGCAGTACTGGCGAGAAACATTATGTAGCCGACCATCATTAGGGGCGCACAGCCGATGAAGAAGATGAGACGTTTGTCGAGGCGCCAGCTTAGGAAGGGGAATAGGACGGTGAAGAAGGCTCCTACGATGTAGGGTGGGATGGTATGGAGTTGTTGTGAAACGACCGTGTCTTTTGGGTAAATGCTCGCTACGATGGTTGGGGCGAAGAAGGCGAGACCTTGGACCGTAATATTGTCTGTAGAATGTTAGTGCCTGTCTAGAGGATTGGAAGCAGAGGATTTTATCAACTTACTGAGTAGGAAGATAAATGCCGTCGCCAATGTTACAGGGCTGAAGATGCCCCTGAGTGTCTTCGTGCGGTCCATCTTATCGAGCACTTCAGTCGTGCCAACGCGCTCACTCTTTACGCGAGCAATCGCCAGGTCCTTCTCCTCTTGTGTGAGCCATCTCGCAGTCTCCGGGCGATCCGTGAGTGTGAGAAAAGACAGAAGCGAGAGCCCACATGTAACGATACCCTCGATTGCAAATATCATCCTCCACCTGGTTAGAGAGCCAAAGTGAGGGAGCTTTAGGATAAGCGATGCCAACAGCCCACCAAAGGCTCCCGCCAGGGGCGCCATAACAATGTAAAGCGACAAGCGGAAGGTAAGTTCAGACCTTCGGTACCACCGAGAGAGATAATAGGCGATACCGGGCATCATGCCAGCTTCGAAGACTCCGAGAAGGAATCGCACACCACTTATGGCATGGATGTTGTGTACGAATGCTGTGCCGATGGAGCAGATGCCGAATCCCAACGAGATGGACGGAATGAACCACCCAGGACCCATCCACTTGCAACAGATGTTGCTGGGGATCTCGAATATAATATAACTGATGTAGAAGATCGAAAGAACGGCATTGTAATCGTAGTTGACGAGACCAAGATCTTTTTCGAGTCCAACGAGCTTAGCATTTCCGATATTGGCCCTGTCAATGAAGCAGAATAGGTACAGAATGGCAACAGTCGGAATGACGTAAAGGTCGATCTTCAGTCGCAGCCTTGCCTCGGCCTTTGGGTCAAACTCGACTAGAGAATGACCATAACTGGACGACGATGTAAGCTTCCTGGTGGAGGGCACATCGAGGCGACAAACTCACATATCGGTTGCCGCTTGACCTCGTCCAGCAACATGGTGGGCATCATCGGCTTTCAGATCCACGAGATGAGTTTCGGCAGCCGTATCTTCAATGGGCTGTTCAGGATAGGAGCGCTCCATCCTACCAAAGACAACTCCGTTAAGAATATGTGAAAGGAACATACGCACAGCATGCGTCTATCTTTATATCCTCAAAGCTTGCCCGCCTAGCCAAGCCTTGACATTTTGCATTATCCTCGAAGTAGACAAGCCCGCTGTGTAAGTTAATGATCACGTATAGGCACGGCTCTCACCAACAGGCATCTAGAGAAGAAGCCACTAAGATCTGTGGGTGCGGGTTACCCCAGTGCCCAGGAATATCCTAACGGCTCCCCGCCACTAAACGCTACCTGTTCCTCCCCATAGGTCATGTAGCCGATGTGCCGATAAAGTGGTGGGCTAGGTATTATCTGGGCTAGAAAGACGACCGTTTTTAAGGTCAGGAATGGCTATAGTCCGACTTAAAGGGGGTACAAAGGGCCGTGAGGGCTGCCCAGGCACGCCAGGTAAAAAACACCAGAGAATTGTGGCGTTGAGGAACCCCTGGGCAAAGGGGAGGGTTGCCGTTATGCATTTCCGCTGCAAGCTACCCCGCAAAGAGCCAGCAAGGTGTGAGTAACGGAAGCTGATGCACAGCGACCGTATCTCGTACAACGGAGTACAACCGGTGCAAATGCTGCAGAGGATAGGAGAGCAGTCGGTGACAAAAGTGAAGCCGTAGAGGCTACGAATAATGTTTAAATAACTCGCCTAGCAAGGAGAGGATCTCATATAGGTCTGAAATTAATGGACTAGGATTGCGAATAGCCATGCGTTAATGTCTTGCAGTCATTCATGTAATAATGGATACATGTATCAGGAAAGAAGGCCAAGATGCGCGGATATGCATTAGCCTGGGTTTGTAATGCAAGAGTCACGTGGTCTTACCAAGAGCTTCACATCCTCGGTCTACTTGCAATCAGATGGTTCGAAAATGGTTCTCAACAAGAAGGTTAGGAGCAAAAGCGTGACCCTAGAGCCACCTGGGCACTCGAAAAAGCTCTTGCGAATAGTGAAGTCTACCTGGGTTCTGTCTTGGGCGATGTTCAAATGTATAATTACTCCGTACTGACTCGACAAGTTCGATATCCAGCCGAGCTGTTAACAGCAAGTGGAAATCGAGTATGTACCGCTCGAACCTGAACTACCGACCCCAGTTACCGCGACCTCGGAGGATTGCCATCCCTCAAGCAGCCCCCCCTGGTCCAGCTAGACGATATGACGGTATGGCTTGACCTTGACCGTCAGGGTTGCCTTGTCTGCGCCCGTCTGTCTCATCACTCCGCGGCGAAGGCGATGTGGATACGCTGTATGACTGTCACACTGTTTACTTCCACACCGGAAGTCTTTTCCAGCTTCGTACCCGAGGAAGTCGGATGATAACTCTAGTGACTCTTTATTGCTGAAGCTACTGGCATAAGCATAGCGTCGTTCATGCCCCGAGAATATACCCCGATATGCCCCCCAGAATAGACCTCGTCATGTCCCAGCTCCGTAATTGAGTTGACATTGCGATGGAGAGAAACTACAGATATCCATCTGGTGAGGTTGGCAAATTGAGGCATCGCCATCCGTGGCCTGTGATATGGGAGTCGAATGCAGTCAGCGTGGGGGAAGGTCTGTGGCCTGTGTGGAGTGCGGGGAGTAGCACGGCCTTTTTTTTTTCGCGACGCGCCGACCTAGCTTCACCAACCAACACCTTCGCGCCGACATTCTACGTATCTATCACATTATCGTATCCATAATTCAACCAGCGGCTTCTCAAAGGGCCACCAAGAGGGGGGCTAAGGAGTCTCAGCCATGCTGCTTGCGGAGAATGACAAGCCAGCGGTGAAGCAGTGGCTGTTGCCGAAGCTCGAAGCAATGTAAGCCCTCAATCCTTCCATCGTTGGAAGCCAATTGTTAATATTTGCAGCTCCGATGCCGAACCCGAGGTCCTCGCCGATTATGTCATTGCTCTCCTATCCTCGGAAGGCCCAATCGATCATGTGAAGCAGAGCACTACTCACGCCCTCTCCGATTTTCTCGCAGATCGTGCGTGTCGCCCAGCGATCGCGGTATCATTAATGCGGTTGGTTGACAAGAGCAGGTGCCCGTCCACTTGTCGATGAGATAGTTGCTGGAATTGATCGGAGGAGCTGGGCGCCTGCTCGTCTGGATAGTATTGTGGATACGGAGAGTACACAGGCTACAAGGACCATATTGGTAGCAGAAGCTCCTGAGCACGTTCCCTTCACTGCAGGGCCTTCGAACGAGGCACGCAATGCTGCACCTGCGGCTTCTGTAGATGTACGAGCACGAAATCTAGCCACTCTGGCTGCAGATCAGGAAGAGGCGAAAGAGCAGGCCAAGAATGCCAAACGGATTCGACCACGCAAGCGCAAACCCGAAATCGAGAATGTAAGCAACGGCCAAGGCGTTCGGGATGAACACTATGACGAGAATGCTGGTGCACCGCCTTCAAAGCAGCCGACACGACAGATTCGACGAGCAGACGCAAGAAATGTTCTTTCGAGACCCAGCAGCCTACCTGCAGCCGTCATGAACCTAGGAGCTATGCCAACACCACCAAACGGCTTTTCTTATCTACAGCATTCGAATCCAATGTTTTCCCCCGGTGCTGTGGCTGGTCTTGTAGGCATGGGATTGCCTAATGCTTTTGGAGTGGGCGCGTCGATTACTGGACTGTCACTAGGAACACCACCGCAGCTGCATAATCTAGAGAGCTTCAGATGTATGGCATACGATAATTCAGGCATCTGCTTGATGGGTACTGCGTGTCCCTACGACCATAGTATCATACCGACCGAGCAAGATGCGTTCGTACCAGAATATGATCCAAACCGTCCATTACTAATTGGCACCAACGCGAAGAACAAGCAGAAGAACAATTCAGCCAACCATACTAGGAGAAAAGCATCAGTGGCTCGTCGTGCACGAACATCGTTCTCGCACGTCAGTCACACGGATCGCCGTGCAAATACTACCTTGGTCGTGGAGCAGATTCCTGCAGATTATCTCAGCGAGGATCATGTGCGAGCCTTCTTCTCCGAATTCGGAGAGCTCGTAAACGTGCAAATGCAAAAAGACAAGCGACTTGCTACCGTCGAGTTTAGACATCACGATTCTGCACAACGGGCGTATGATAGCCCAAAAGTTATTCTTGACAGCAGATTTGTCAAGGTCTATTGGCACGATGTGGCGGAAGGACCTTCGATGGGGCGCTACCGAGCGGTAAGTGCATTCGTCGGCACAAAATACACTGGCCCCTGCAATGCATGATTCCAAATCAGCTTTGCCATCCAAGACAATGGACACTGATTGACGTCCGCATGAACTTTGCTGACTGTATGTGTCACTCAGGTGAGGGTAGGAAACGGTTCTACTGATCAAGGCGTCCCCGAAATATACAACAAAGATGAAGATATAATTGACTGGGAAGTGTTCGAACAGCAGCAAGCTGAAGCCCAAGCAGTCTTTGAAGAGAGACGTAAAAAGGACGAAGAGAAGGCTTTTGAGGCCGTCCGAATCCAGGAGCAATTACGAGATCACCAGGATAGGATCAATGAGCTTCGAGGCAAGCTGGCCGAGAAGGCGAGGGCCAGAGGCGAGGAAGAGATCAGCAGGATCGATCAGGAGCAGGCCCCCGAAATGATGGACAATCTTGCATCACTACATGCTGAAGCTGCCAGCCTGTACGCGCAGTATGGGTCCAGTCGAGCAAAAGGCAGAGGAGGTTATCGTGGACGAGGCACCCGACGAAGCGGCGTCAAGAGGCTCGACAACAGACCGAGACGTGTTGGCATACACGGTGTTACACAAGGCTCACAGGAAGAAATTGAAATCCGGTTGTATCTTCGGGTGGGTGGTCTTCTACTTTCAAGCCTGGAGATACTGACTTGTACAGAGCATGCTAGGCTGCGAAAATGTTCAAACACATGCGGAGCGCCCCAACGTGCTGGTTGCAAGCTTTTCCGAGCGTTGGCAGGCTGAGAAGGTACCCCGATCACCTGCTAGTAGAATTGTTGACTAGGCGTGAACTGACAGATCTCCTAGTTACTCGACGAAGCCGCGGACATTCCCGAGGTGAATAAATTCCAGCTTTCGTGGGTTCCTAATGGGGAATCTGTGGTCGTTGGCTCAACCGAAGAGGAGCTGTTTCGCGCCGAACGGGAAGACGGCGCCGGTAAGTATATTATTGAAGAAGGAAAAAAAGAAGAAGAAGGAGAAGGAGAAGAAGACCAGGGCCATCACGCCATGAGGATAGGGGATAAAAGTGGTGATGATGTGGATCTGGATGTCGCGGACGATGTTGACCGATGGATCCACCCGTGATGTGTCTACGTGCGTATTAAAGCGGGCAGGAGGTGGGCCATCAGCAGAGAATGGTCCTATAGTGTCGTGACGGCACCACGGTGAGCCCATGGTGCTTACCTAAGCACTTAGTCAACTGATAATGTCTAACTTAATGTATTTGATTAGTAAGTATGCTAGGATAGTATATACACTACCCTACTAAAAAAAGACGCTATTTTTATATAATTACTTAATACTACTATAGTAAATTATTATAAATTACTATAAAAATAGATTTATACTATCTAGCTATATACTAAATTCTTTTATATCTTTATATATAATACTTACTATATATTAATAGTACTTAATAGTACTATAGTT